>CARXXK010000001.1:31495512-31542754 GCA_949089665.1 Macrosiphum euphorbiae
TTTTTTTTCGGAATGATTTGGGTTTTAACTACGAGCTTAAGGAGGGGCTAAAAAGTAAAACCTCATAGTGGGGCTAAATATAAGCTCCCCCAGTTACGCCGATGAGTTTTGCCCAAATTTAGTACCTACTGATTTAATAGGACGTGATCTTATGATGGCTCATCTTTGCGAGGCTGAGTAATTATTAAGACAGGTTAGGTAGGCTATATACGAACTCCAAGTAACTATTCGGGCGCTGTAGAATGTTTAGTTTTTCCAATTTTTTTGGTGACTGGTGTTGATTTTAACCAACATGGACCATGCCAAACTCATTGTTGATTAAATTGACAGCGAAAAATCTTCTTGACAAAACATCAGTTGGATTAGTTAGGTATTGGATAGTTGAGATTTAAAATATTTACTTCTCCATAAGGCGATGATGCAAAAAACAAAAAAAGCTCATAGTTCATACTTGTAAAATCAATAAACTTTTATCGCTCCACTCAGAATCTATAATAAATCTATATTTAGTGTTAAGTATTAACCAAGCGATAATAGTAGGTATCGAATTTAATTAGTTAATGACGAACATTTATTTAGTTGCTCTTAAAATATTATCTCGAGTAGTCACTAATTAGCATTATTTGCATATTATAATCGCCAGATATTTTACTTTGTCATAAAATAATATTTGACAATGATATATTATGATGACGATGTATCTCGTATACCGTATACGCGAAATTATATTATACACTTGTATTAATCAACGGAACTTTATATATTATGGTAATAATAAACTATGAATTATTAATATATATAAGCATAAAGCATACCTGTATAATATAGTAAATGATTTTTTGTCTTATTTAATCAGTATCCACAAAAATAAGAAGATAGTATGTTGAACTTGATAAATAAAACCAGGAGTATTGTCATCCAGGGCAAAGTATACATTATTCGGAAAATCGTAAATTGTGTACTAATAACCGTAAATCTGTAACACTAAAACTAGTCGCTGGAGAGTATACTTAGTTAAATATCCTATTTAAAAAGGTAGACACAGTGGCGTACGCAGAATTCGTTTATGGGGGGGGGGGTACCATATTTTATATACAATTAAAAAAAAAAAAAATGTTTATACAATTGTATTCTTCTTATATTTATAAAGACATGCACAATACAATTTTTTAAAAATGTATATTTTATAGACTAAAAACACTAACCTATTAAGTTATAACTTAATATTAATTCGTCTCGATGATTTTAATAATTCATCTAGTACTGCGTCTGTTGAGATTTCAATATCCCGATGAATATTTAGCATTGCTAATCCATTTAAGCGAGATTCTCCGGTTGTATTTCGTAGATAGGTTTTGAGACGACGAAGAGTCGAAAAAGTCCTTTCCGGTGTGGCTGTCGTTACTGGTAGAGTAACAAGAATAACTAAAAGTTTTCGTGTAACTGGAAATATTTTTTCATCACATACAAGTAAAGCTGAATGGGCATTTTTAATATTGTCATTCATTTGGCTTACATAATTCCACCATAATCTAAGTTCTCCGATAAGTACTTAGTTGTTCACTGCAGTTAACGATTTTTTCATAACGACGTACTAAATGTACAATGTCAGTCTCAAACTGTTTTTTGAACTCTAAATTATTTATTTTTGATGGCAAGAGAAAGTGAAAACTTGACAAAATTTGTTTATGATCTAACAAACGTCTTTGAATTTGGGTAATAAAAAATGGAATGAATATTGAAACACGAAAATATACTTCAGGTGAATCTGTTTCAATATTATTTTTTAATATTTTTATAATATTTATTATTAGGTATGTCAAATCGCATGATTCAAAGTAGATAGCAACGATATTACGATTACAAAATATTATCTATTATACACATTACACGCACACGTATATCTGTGTATGAAGTTATGAACTTAGTACTTTGCTCATAAACAACCATGACCCATGTAATAAAATGTAACATGGAATGATAGTAATTATTTTTCCATAAAAATATTAACGCGTTATCGGGGCCAGACTAGACCGATATACGGAACCTTTTAAAACCACCGGGAAGTGACCGACCGACAAAACGCATAATATGATCCTAGTCTAAATATAATATTCCATAAAAAAAATCATTATTCGTATTTTACTTGGGGGGGGGGGGTTAAACCCCTAAAACCCCCCCGTCGGTACGCCACTGGGTAGACAAGTAAGAACGCTCTGCTGCAGTATAGCATAGTTGTCGAGTATGTCATTGGTATGGGTATGTGTTATATCTTAATTCAATGATAAATCAGTGGCCATTGCATACGAAAAACGATTCTGAGTGGAGACATCCTAGACACTCCTAGAAATTAGCATATTTGTATAAATATTAAATTTAATAATTGAAAAAAAATAAGTATAAAAATCGAAAATATAAATAGCGTCACTTTCCGGCATATTTTTTTTTTTTTTTTAAAGGTAGACAAACTTGTAGGGAATCTTCTATTAAAATTTCGAATGCTAGCTATGAAGATAAAATCTTTTGTGAATCTCTAACTGAAAAATAATTTGCTCTGCATACTCGGGAATTGAAGAATTTTTCAAAATTTGAACATAAATAATAATGCATATAAAAATTGTGCAAAAGTCGTGCTTTGTATCTTTGATATATTTAAACTGCTATTGAAGCGATAAATTGCATTAAATTTTCAAGTTTTTTTATTAAGTGCAAAAGTTTTTATTGACAGTAATTTTAAAAAAAATCACGAAAATCGAAAAATTGTTCAAGGTTATAAAGTACTCAAAAAGGGTTAAAATATTTCTAAAATGTCACGAGAAATGGAAAATGCTACCTAATATAAATATTTGGTGAAATTGTACGGTTATTAATTTTAAGTTAAACCAATTAAAATAAAATCGATTTGTTCAAAAATTGGTTTTGCGTAAAAATTCCTATTTTTTTTTTTAGCGACACTTTCGTAAACTATTTGGAATTTTCAATTTTGGCCTAAAGAATGCGTCAACTAGATTCACTTTTCTAACAGGAAAGATGCTGATGTAGAACATCGGACCATTTTTACTACTACTATAATATAATGCAGAGTTTTTTTTTTTGTTTTTTCTGTTTAAAACGATGTTTTGGACAAAATAAATTGTTTGGGTTTTAAAGATAGTATATTTAAAATAACTTAAGTTTAATTTAATATGCAATTTACAGAATACAGTTTACATATTTGCCAATGTGCCGGGTATCAGTCAGTACCTATATGTTTCACTGTTTATCTATTACTTATCAATTCGCTCTAATTTTTAAACTAACGGAGATAAACGTGTTCTGCTAAGCGTAAAATTTGCCATCTTACGCACTTGTAAGACGGAGACAACAAATGTCACTGTAGCCGTAGCGTCCGCTCAATAAAGCGGTAAATGGCTCGTCGACGTGTTGAATGTTGATTTCACGCGCGCGCGAATAACGCGGCGTTGTAATAAATTACAAAATCACGCGACGTGAAAATAACGCTTTCTGTTTGACAGAGCCTTTAGTAGAGCACCGACTGCAATAAGTGGGAGTCCGGTGTTGCGTGCTCGTTAGCGCGACTACACATCAGTTACGATTTTCGAGAGACCTGTATTCGTCCGTAACTGCGCAGTAGTCGCAGGTATTATGGTCATAATATAACCCAATTTGTGTATTAGCTTTTGTGTTACCCAATTGTTTTTACCAAATAAAATCGATTTTAATGGTCGACTGGATACCGTGTTACGGTCGTGCAATTTGCTGTCGTCAAGAGTTAGATGCTCATTTGTTTTCCAGACGAATCCTAATGAAATCGACGGTTTTCTGTGTGAACGATATAATATCAAGTCGTCCACCATAAACTCATTGTACTGTTCATTCGCGCAAGGTAGTCAAAGGAAAGGTAAAAAAATTTCGTAAGCACAATATTGTTTTTATTCCATCATATAAGTTTTAAATTGTTTTTGTAATTTCCCTTTACTGTTACTGAAACTTTTATAATTTTCCATCAACAGATTCGATTTATTAGAAGAAGAAAAATGTTTTCTTCAATGTTTAAATCGCTTGTAACTGTATCTAATAAACAAAACAAAAATAACAGTGAATCAACACAAAATTCAATTGAACATACTAGACAAAATATTGATAATGTTCTTAAATTATTGAATGAAATCAAAGATGATGATTCTTCTGAAAATTTAGTTGTTTCTAATGCAGTGCCTTTGGACATTAGTACCAATGGTTTATTAATTCGTTCTGATTTGGTTAATAGTGTAAATGACACCAAAAGTATTGGAAAAAAAAACCAAATACTTGTTGAACATACCAATGAAACACAATTATTAAACCAAATAGAATCTTTGCATTGTTTATTTACATGGAAGTTAAAACCTCAAAAGAAGCAAGATATTATTACACATATTGAAAACAAATATGGTAATTACAATTTAGACATTTCTGTATCAGAATTTACATTTGTAAGGTAAATATGTTTCAGCTATTAATTTGTCCTAAACTTTGTGAATATAATAACAGTCAATAATTATTGTCAATCATTAGCATTTTTATGTATTTACAATATTTATCTTGGTGGTTACTTAATAGATATAGATTATCTATATGTTTAAAATAATAAATTGTAACACTAATTAATTTTAATGTTCCTATAGGTGCACGGCTTTAAGTACTATATAAGTCTATTTAATATCTAGAAATTACATACAAATAATGCATTAAAAGATTTCATGTAATAAGTGACTATGGTAGGTAATATAACTTTTAGAATTCAGTATAATAACATACCAACATAGAAGAGTATACTACTTTAAAAATAATAGTTGGTTATTTAATAATAATATTTAATTGGTATGAATATATTAAGTTCTTTTGTACATTATAAGGCAATAATTAAAATATGTTGATAAGACAAATTAATAATGAATATCTTAATATGGTTCTATGACATTTTCTTACTAATGATATTTATTGAATTCTAATATTATTTAATATTTTATAATTTGTGATAAACTTCAGTCAAAGTCATAAGGTCAAAAGAAAAGATATTGTTTAGTCAAAATTTGACAATTAATGATATAGGTATTTAGCCGTCGCCATTTACCACTGAGTACTTCCTGCCATGCATTATAATTTTTTTTTTTTATAATTAAGCAACACAATATACGGAAATTATCTTTTTCATTTTTCATTTTTGTATTTTTTGACTAAATAATATTTAAAAAAGTATTAGGTATTTCATTTTTAATATTTGATAACCATCTTTTATTCTTTAGATTCATTGGTAATTTAATCATTAGCTATGAATTATATCAAAATGGTAAACCAAATGAAAGTGATACAAAAATTTTGGAAATTGGTAATTGGCTTGAAAAGTTGGATAAAGGTACTGATGAATTTTACTTGTCTATTAATTCCGCCTTGAAGCACATAAGAATGTCAAATTTTGTTCATATGTTATTTGCTGCAAATGAAACTGGAGGATTTAAATCGGTAAATTTTTTATTTTTTATTCGAGTAGTGGAAATAGTGACAGCATTAAATGTTCTGCAAAACAAAACTGGGTAATAGCCGATGAGAAAATAAAATTTTTTTTTTATACTGGTAACATAAATTTCAAATAGAATTAAATATATTATACTATACTATACTATATTATATTATACTATACTATTAATACTACTACTTTTAAAATTAAATTATTAAAAGAATTTAAAATATTTTAATCGCTATATTTTTTTTTATTACAAATAAAAACTTATTGATTTAATTTACTATTTATTTACATTTCTCATACTAAAAAATCACCAAATAACATTGCATTTTTATACTTAATTGTTTATTAGTCAACAACATAGAATAGCTATAAGAAAAAAATTAGCATAATATTATTAGAAAAAAAGGTGGGCAAGTGGACATCCACTTTAATTTTTGAGATTTTGATAAATTTTGTCAAAATTCGATCTTTAAATGCTTAAAAAAAAAAAATTTCCCAAGTATTTTTAAATTCTATTTTTCAACTGCTATTGTAACAATATATCAGGAGCCTTGTATTAAATTTTTACACTTTTTGGCCCAACCGATAAAACTTTATTGATATTTATAGAAAAAAAAACTAAAAAAAATTGAAAGCTGTAAATGTCCGTAAACAGCTCAAAAAGAGTCAAAATATTTTCAAAATTGTATGGTGTATAGGAAATGCAAATATAAACAACCAGTGAAAATGTAATGTATATACGTTCATTTGTTTTAGAGTTACACCAAAAACCAAAATCGATTTATTGGAAAACCGATTTTGCTTAAAAATTCCTGTTTTTCCTTAATTTTTATGTTGTTTTTCCCAGCGCTTGTGAAAACTATTCTGAAATTTTTACTTTTGACCCCCTAAAGGGCCTAAAGTACCAACTACATTCACTTTCCTATCAGAAAAGATACTGTTGAAGAAAATCCAAGCACTTTTACCGTCCTAAAACGTGATGACAGACACAAAAATAAAAAAAAATTAAAAATTAAAAAAAAAACACACATCATTGAAAAATCAATACATTCATCGTTCCACTCAGAATCTAAAAATGTACTAATATGCTACTATAAGAATAAGATGAAATAGTAGTTATCACATTCACTTCATAAGTGATTATTTTAATTTTTGCATTTATTTTCAGTTACTTAAAGAAATTGTTCCATTTGACAACATGGATAATAAATCCAAAGCTGCCGTGTATACCATAAGAGCTGCTATATTAGTTGAATATGGTAGAAGTCTTGAATGTTTTAAAAATGCATCGAAGTATGCTAAAGAAGCATGTAAATTGGATCCTAAAACTTCTCACTGGTTTCATATTTATTCGTTGGTGTTGACTGCTCAAAGACAGTTTGTGTATAGAAACGAAATATATTCAACTGAGAGACTGTTGTTACAGAAAAATGCGCTGTGTCCAACAGAAAATGAAGTTAATTTAGCAATCCAGCAAGCTATTAGTTCTTCTGATGGAAAAAATACTTATTCTGTTAATTTACTAGTATTAACTTCTTTAAATGAATTATTGGAAAATGAATTTCAAGTGGCACAAAATGGATTACCTGTTTTTAAAACAGATGATTCAGAATATACCGTAAGATTTTATTTTGAATTAAAGAGGAATGGGTTATCCGTCTAAAGTGTTAAAAACTTGAAAATTTCAAAATAAACATTGACTCAATTTATGTGACATAACTATAATTCTTTATCATATTTATCATATTAAGAGAATATTTTCTTACCAGCATGTATGTATCTGTCTAACACAGACGTAACATAACAAATCTATTTAACAAATTCTTACTACTACAGATTGTTTATAGTTAATATTAGAGCACATTTACATATTATTGAATTTGTTGAAGAGACTATAAACAATATATTTGCTATGTTACATGTGTGTAAGACTGATGTTAGATGCAGGTACCACATCTCGTGGCGCAACTAAGGCTAACATGTTCTGTTATTACATGAAAAGTAACCCGCGGGGGAATTACAACACTACACCTGAGTTTGAAAGAAAAACACAAAATCACACAGAACATAGTACAATATTGTTATTGTTAAAAAAATATCACAAATACAACATAAAAGTAGTCAAAGTTGCTTAAAATAATTAAAGTAATTCATATTCAAACTACAAAAGGGGGGTTACAATAAAAAAAATTGTTTTGTAAACACACTGTATATTTACTTAAAAATATAAAAAAATAAATATTTATTTATTTATTTACTCAAGTTTCATTTTTCACAATAATAATACACTGTCTATATAACATTATAGTTCAGTGCATATACTGTATAATTATGTATAATAATCGTACCAATATACCAACATACACTTTTTCCTTAAAACAAATACATGCATACAGCTATATAGATGTTACCATATATATGGTTATAATTATGATGTTTGTCATAAGCAATATAAAATAATTATAAACTTAAAATAAAAATTAAATAATTAAATTTTGTTCTAGAAAAATTAAATTGAGAAATATAGTTGAATTTTTAAAGGTTTATAATATTATAGGAAACAATTGAGTAATAATTTTGAAGGGATAAGCCCTCTCCCACAGCCCCTCCCTAATTACTCTTAAGACTATGTCCTCTCAATTTAATATTGATTGTTGATACTAAGTGAACTGAGTGATACTAAGTAGGTAATCAGGAACTAATGAGTTTATTGTTTCGAAAACAAGTTTCATTATTTTTCAGATAATTTATTTCAAAGTTGCTTAAAATTGACAAATTGTATGTTATAGATAGTTTTTTTAACTTTTATTTTTAAACTATATTATTACAATATTTTAAACACTAAGGTTTAATTAAATTATTTGTAAGCAAGTTTCCCACCCTCACCTCACTTTTGGCACTTATGATTGCCTCAGCGAACCGTATGAAAATATTCTTGTCGCATGTCAATTGTTAAATATATAATTTATTATATTTATATTTATATCATATTATGTATGTATAATACTGTCTACCGAATAATGTATACAGATATAGTATTCCAAACCCCAGTACTTAACACATTCATCAATATATTATGTTAACAGGATCGTTGTTGTTTAATATTTGGTTTTGTATGTAGATTTGACTTGTAACTTTTACTTGCTCACTACTATGCCATATTGTTGTGTATTATAATAGCAATTTAGGAACTCGTAGATTTCCCAATTGTGATAATTCACCTATGCGTTTTAAGGAATGGATCAATTTGTGTAAGCGCAACATTTTAATTCAACCAACATTAATAATTTCTATCATATTATTATTTATACCGAATGAGTCATGATTAGGAATTATTCATTAGTATACTGTTATAAGATATGTTTAGATTTCAAATGTTGAAAAGATAATATTCAATTTTGATAATATTTCATCGAATTTCGGGTGATCAAGGTGGACTACATTTATATAATAATAATATATTATCAAAATGGTTTTGTATGAGTTTGTTTATTTATTGTTACTACAACTAAATACACTATATTACAGCATAGAAGTGAGAAAGTGAAATTACACAAGTAAAATCTACACACGGAACCAAATGTTACAGAACAACGTTCCAATGTAACTAGCGACAAATTATATACTGACGAATGTGTTAGGTACTGGAGTCTGGAATAATATGTGCTTTATTGGGTTACCAGTATTGGATATAATTAGTAAACTAAAAATAAAATATCAAATCAGAATCATTATTAAACATACATAATCATAAATTTCGCATTCTGTTTTCATGATATATTTTTTTATATTGCTAAGTATTATAACCAAGCATAAAACATTTTTTGTTGTGGTTGTATATGCCTTAAACATTAATTACTCGTGTCAAAGTAAAAATCAAACCTGCTAATATTTCAATAAAATAAAATTAATAGGCAAAAATTATATATTTAACTCTTATAACACTAATCGTAGTTTTATTATATAATACTAATTGTATGCAGTGTTGGTCTGCACATGACATGCCCCAGGCACATTAAATTTCAATTAGCTTTTAAGTAAAGGCATAAATTCTATATGTTCGACAATCAATTTATGTTGTTGGGCCCTAAAATAAATATAAGAACCCTTGGGATCACTGAGTGTGTCAGATCAACACTGGTCTTATTGTATGTAAATTTGTATCATTATAGTTGATATTACTATACAGCTACATTAAGAGGACGCTACACAGCCATTTGTTGTCTCTGTTTTACAAGTTTGTAACGTAGAAAATTTACCCTCAGTGGGATCAAGTGTAGCTCCGTTAGTTTAAAAATTACAGTGACCTATTATGAAACTTGATGTTAAGAAAATTATCCATGTTTGTATGTGGGTTTTTTACAATAGTTCAATTTTTTGGCAAGTGTTGCATATATAATATATAGCGAAAATTTAAAATACTCATTGGTCACTGAAAAACTGAGTTATAGTAAAAAATCCACATACAAACACAGATAATGTTCTTACCATTAAGTTTCATAATAGGTCGAGTCACTCTAATTTTTAAACTAACGGAGTTAAAAGTGATCTGCTGAGCGTAAATTTGGTATGTTACACACATGAAAGATGGTGACAACAAATATCTGTGTATCGTCTTCTTGACCTCTTAAGTATAGAACTAACATTTTTCAACTAAGTATGAATTTTATTTATTTTCAAACAAAAAGTGTCAAAGCAATTATAAGATTTATATTTTATACAAACCCATTAATCAATTTTTATATTTATTTATTTGTTTTGTTTTATTTCCAAATAATTAGAATGAAATTGATACCGAATCAAATTTAAAAAAAGATATGAAGATAATAGTAAAAAAGCATAAAAATGGTGAAGATGCCGTTCCTCTTCTTAATGGTTTATTTCCAAAATATAATGAAAATGGCAAATGGAAAATTATGGCTCAAATATGTTCATATACAATATTATTCACAAATAATTTCAGAGCTGGCGTTGAACAGTTCTTAGCACTAATTGGAGAGCCAACTGTTTCCTCTAGTGATCTTGTTTTAGTAAGATTTTTGTTTTGATTATTTCACGTTATTACTAATTGTCATAGGTTAAGTTAGTTGTATTTATTATTTTTATTATTTTTATTATTTTTGAGTGACCAAAATTTGTTGATATATCTTCAAAACTCTTCAACTTTTTGCCAAACATTTTTTTTTTAAGCTATTTTATTGTGTCATCTACTAACAAACACAATTAAACTAGAAATGTACAAATACTTTTTATTAAATAAAAAAAATAAAAATAAAAGTTGATTAATCTAGGTATTATTATTCTGTAGAATAGTAAAATAAAAATAAAAACGGCATTATTTGGAGTAAAAGCAAATTTCTTTCAAAAATGCAAATTTTTGTCAACTTTTATTATTTATTTAATAAAAATTATTGGTACAATTTCTGGTTTGATTGTTTGTATGTTAGTTAGTTGACAACACAATTAAATTGCTTTAAAATAATAAAAAGTTGAAAAGTTTTGAAGGATTATCAGAAAATGTGGCCAATGTGGGGTAGATTCGGTTTTGTTTAAAAAAAAAGTTGAATTGCCTATTACTAGAATAATAAAAAAGTTAGACCCCCTTTAAAGAAGTTTTTCATAACTTAAGGTATCATAATACGCTGGCAAGTCGATTTTCACGGGACACATTGTATATAATAATTTTTTTTTTATTAAGGCTGTATAAAATGTATTATTATTGATAATTAAGTAGTTATTTATGTTAGCATTACTATTTTAACATTGTTGGAATTATTTTTTTTCAGCATCATACCTCGTCATTTATTGGTTCAAAAATATTTAATTTAGCAGAACTAATTTGGAATGAAATTAAATTGGCTACAGAAAACTCAAGTGCCACTATTCTCATGGATAATGTATTTTACTATACAACATTCTTAAAGATTAACGAAACATATAACCTAAAATTGAGAGCCGTAGACCCATTCATGAGGTTTAAAATAATCAGTGCTCCATCTGCTATACCTAATTGTGCAAAAACAATGTACAACAATGAATTTGAAATGGAGCAATATTCTAAATCCAAAAAAATATTTACTAACTCCCCGCAACAGTTAAATTTAACTCAGGATACTAACATATATTACAATCAACATTTTAACTCTTTTCAAAAATATCAATGTACACAATCAATACCATCGTTAATGGATTTAAACTTCGATCTAATATTTCAATCAACATTTTATACAAATAATACAACAACTAATATTTCTTCAAATTTGACAAACATAGATACCAGTTTAACCAAACTACCAAGAGGATCAACTTCTCAAGCAACTTATAAAGCTCGTCTGAATAGTTTATTACAAAATTATCCTCATAGTTTTAGAATATATACAGATGCTTCAAAAATTCAAAATAATGTTGGCATTGCCATTGTATCTAATAAGGATGCATACACCTATAAACTATCGTCAGACTATACATCATGTGAAGCTGAAGCAGTAGCTATATTGAGGGCACTTGATTATGCATTGGCAGAAAATTTCAATGATTATATAATTCTTAGTGATTCGTTAACTACTATATCGTGTATTCAAAACATTAATACAGCATCTGATGTAGTTAATAGTATACTATGCTTAATACATGCACACCAATTAAAAGGCAATTTAATGCATTTAATTTGGATTCCAAGTCACAATGCAATTGAAGGTAATGATATAGCAGATAGACTTGCAAGACAAATAGCCACATCAACTACTGCGATCACTTATTCTCATAACTCATTTATGGCAACAAATATAAAATCAAAATTTTTAAAAACATGATAATATGTTAATCAAGCATTAAAGATGAAACAAGAGCAATGAGAATATAAAGTTACTTTTGATATGGCCAATCACTTAATTATAAACAGAAATTAAAAATAAATTGTTTGATCTAAGCTACAATCATTAAAAAATGTATACTAATACATCTGCTATGGGCCCATATTCCATAGTACTCGTATAATATATATACTATGACCATAAACTAAAAAAAAATACAAAAATATGATAAAAGCAAGAATGTAATTTTTAATATTAATAATGAAAGATTAAAATGATTCCAAATTATGACTTTTGACCTTGACAAAATTCTGGTAATTTACACTCTGATGATTGTTTATTTTTTTTTACCTATGTTAAACAATAAAATTGTGCTGACTGTGGAGATATATACACCTCTGAATATATCACTGTACCATTATTATTTTCTATTTTGGGTTACAACAAAAACAAAGATATGTTAAATTTTTTATTTTTTACACAGAATGATATCAGCTAACCCAAGTCCCAAAGTACAATATTTGTATTTATTTCATGACCTGTTATGTATTTTTTGTTATTTAATGTTTGACAAGTTAGTTATTATTTTATTATTGCCATGTCAAGTAGTATATCTACATATTATGATGAAAGTGTATTTAATTGTACCTGATACCTATTATATAAAAGTTTTGAATACCATTAAACCGGCATTGTCTTATTTTTCTACAAATATTATGAATTATGCTCCTTAAAAAAGTTGAATTATAGTTAGTATTAACTATTAAGCTATGTTAAGACATGAAACACATTGGAGATGCTCACTAGGCTACTAGCGCTTAGATGGACTGTTATTGTTAGTTGTGGCTTATGTTGAGTCAAATTTAGTCAAACATATTTATGTTGATTATGTTGATGAATTGAAAACAATAAACTTAATGATATATTTAAAAAAAGAATAGTAAGAACATAGTGGGACAGTTTTTTTGCTAGAAAGTTTACATTTTATTCTTTTGTATGAAATTAAATAATGTATCCTAAAGGCAGTGCCGTACCTAGCATAATCAGCGCCAGGTGCCAAGAAACATTTCTAGCCCACCCAACCCCCTCTACCAAATATTTAGTTATATAGTTATAAAAAGACTACATAACATTAGGGGAGAGCCGGATCACATTCGTCAGATTTCCTTATTCTTTATATTAAACATTTTTATTGACATGTACAATGTACAAACACTTCTAAAGATGATATGTAAACAGGGAAAACTGAACATTTTATAATTTATTAATTACAATGATTGATAATTTTCGAGATTTTGATAAATTTTGTCAAAATCTTTAAATGCTTATAAAAAAAAACTGTGCCTATGTATTTTTAATATTTTTCAACTGCTATTGTAACAATATATCAGGAGCCTTGTATTAAATTTTTACACTTTTTGGCTCAACAGATAAAACTTTATTGATATATATAGAAATATAGATTATAGAAAAAAAAACTAAAAAAATTGAAAACTGAAAATGTCCCTATACAGCTCAAAAAGTACGCAAATACGTAATAAGTTTTGCACTGTATTATAATTAATGTTCGTTGTAACAAATATAGGTACTGATAGAACAGACTGATATGCAATTAATACGAATTATAAATGCTCCCAGTTTATTTTTATAGTCATTTTAAGTTCAAATTTGGATGAAATTACATAAAAAACCTAGAATTACTATTTTAATTATTTCGTTGTGATTGTATAATATTATTAGTGGGTACTTGAAACTTCTAAAGTATACACTATTATATATCTATGTTAGTATCAGGGTTTGTTGTTGATGTATAACTTGTCATAAGTACCTAAAAATATTGAATAAAGAATATTGTGATATGATTAATTTTGAATTTATTATAGGTACCTATTATAGGTCAATTTTTTTTTAATACCATAGATATGTAAATATGTTTATAATATGTCTTTTACCTAGACTGACATACCGTCTCCGGTCAGAATGGTTTTTCTTATACAATGATATTATATCGTTGAATTCAAATTTAATATCATCCATTATACAGTGACCCACTTGTAACCTACTGTACAGCAGAGCACCTTTTTTTATTATAATTTATTTTTTTTTGTTCGGAATTGCTATATTATGTTTACATTTTAAGTGTTTTAGTGGTTTTTGAACTTTTGAGGAGTGATACTTAAATTTACCAACTATTCAATCCATTCATATTTGTAAAGGAAATTTATAGCTGTTTCAAATTTAAACATTTTTTGCTTTCAGTTTCAACAGTAAAGCCCCGTGACCTTTTAACGTCATATAGACCAATTAGTCTATTACCATTTTTCGTAAAAGTGCTAGAAAGACTTATACTGAATCTTATACTTCCCATAATTAGTGAAAAAAATAACCTACCTCACTATCAATTCGGTTTTCTCGTACAACATTCAACAATCCCATCAATTACTTAGACTGTTAGACTAGTTGACTCGATTTCGTTCGAACTTGAAAAAAAAATGTATTGTTCTTGTGTATTTCTTGACATTCAACAGGCCTTTGACCGTGTATGGCACGAAGGGCTGCTATACAAGGTAAAGACATTTTTGCCTCCAACTTACTAAACGCTACTTAAGTCATATCTAACTGATCGTTATTTTCAAGTCCATTTTAAATCGGCATACTCTAACATAGCAAACATCAGAGCTGGTGTTTCACAGGGGGCATCATTTCCCTAATACTGTATAACTTATATGCTTCTGATCAACCAACCTCCGCCAACACCATTGTGGCAGACTATGCAGATGACAAACTTATCATATCTATAAATGAAAACCCTATTGTAGCATCACTTAATCTACAAAATCATCTATCCCTTATGGAAACATGGTATAAAAATTGAAGGTTTAAGGTAAACCAAACCAAATCTAATAACACAACTTTTGCCCTTAAGCTAGGACACTGTCCGCCAGTCACTCTCTATGGCACTCAAATTCCGTCTACGTCTACTCCAACAGTAAAATATCTTTGCTTAACCCTTGACCGCGTAGACTTACATGGGCCCAACATACACGTATAAAAATACTTCAACTAAATCTGCGACTTGGTATGCTTAAATCTTTACTAGTCAATAAAAAACACACCAACCTTAATATAAAACTACTAATATATAAATCTCTATTCTCTCATCAAACCCATTTGGACCTATGGTCTCCAACTCTGGGGAAATGCAAAAAAATCAAATACAAATCGTATTCAGGCTTTTCAAAATATTACATTAAGAAAATTAACGAACTCCCCCTCTTATGTTTGAAGTGCACGGAATCAGCTAGTGTATGTATATATATATAAATTAATGTATAACCTCAATTTTTAAGTGTCATCACTGGGTGGCTACTTTTATCCTTAGATCATATACTATATATGATCTAAGCTTTTATCAAGCCTTTTCATGTATAATATTTATCTCAGCTAATACTCTTATTGTACCCATGAGGTACCTACAGATTGTGTATATAATAATAAAGGAAAAAAAAATGTTTCAACAGTAATTTACAAAAATGGTTTTCTTTATAAATATGACGTATTACTGTAAAAACCACACTTTTTATCTACGGTAGGTATATTTATTTAATGAAAACCATTTTTGTAAATTACCTACTGTTGAAACTGAATGCAACAATTGTTTATATTTTTAAATTACCATCATTTTTCTTTACAATATGTATGTATTGATTAGTTGGTAAAATTGTGTAAATTTCAGTATCACTCCTCAAAAGTTCAAAAACCACTAAGACACTTAAAATGTCAACATAATATACTATATAGTATAATTACAAACAAAAAAGGTATATAGGTAGATATTTACATTCTGTAAATATTATTGCAACTAATTAATTAGGTAAATATAATGGAATTAGGTTTAGTGAGAATGTTAATAGAAGCTTAAAAATATTAAATCTCATCGGATAACAATTGTATCTTGTGCTCAAGTTTGTATGTCAATGGAAATATACTTTCAAGTAGGTATGTACGCTTTCAAAAACTACTGGACATTTTCAATTTTCAATTTTGACCTCCCGAGATCCAAATTCAGATTCACTTTTCTATCAGAAAATATGCTGACGTCGGAGCATTTTATCCACCGCAAATGTTGATGACTGACGGAAAAAAATACACATAATCATTGTAAAAACAATACATTCATCAAACATCGCAAAGCTCAGAATCTAAAATGGATAATAATTTATCCTTTTTAACTAATTTTTAACCTATGTTTTTAATATTTAAATAATAATATTTATTAAATATATATATATTTTTTTTAAATGTTAATATTATATAGTTGAAGTAAATATTATCATTAAATACATATATATATTTGAAAAAATTAACGGTCTTGATGTTGTTAGGTACTATTAAGTTAGGAATTTAAAAATGTTATCATTGGAAACGATACCATATTGAGGTTTTTACTGGGCTGATACTTAAAAAAATATATTAAATTTTAAATATTAGCAATTAGTTACCTATACCTATTATTCAAACATACAAATATTGTATCTACATTATGCAGTATTACAATGACGGCATATTAAATCTTAAACATATTATTCAAATTAGTAGACAGTATAGTTTATATTAATTAATTTAGATAAAGTCAGTATAGGTATAGTTATAGAAAAAAATAATGTTCACAATAGCCTTAGATGTTACACCTATAGTTTATGCCTTATTTGTATTAGAAATAGCTTTCATAACTATATAGTACCGAAGTACCTAATAATAATAATAATAATAATAAGGGATTAAAAACTTCTTAGTTGAAAACAGGCATGTCTTAATTTACCAATTTAATTATTAATGAAAATGTACGATTTATCATTACGATGCCGGATCAAGATATATTAATTACCTGCTAACCTTTGAAGTTAAGTGTCAAGTTTGACTCTCTGAGATTATTTATAAGTGCCTACCTATCTATAATATTTTGATTATTATTTGTAATTAAGTCTATCTCTTAAGTTCAATAACATTTACCTAACATAATGGGATATAATTTATATATAATATATAGAATATAGATATATTATACTGATATACCTATATTATATAAGTGCCAAGAATGAGACTAAGATTAATATTATAAGTATGATTAGTTATTACTTATTAGGTACACGTCTAATTAGTTTTTAATTTTATAATCTTTAGGGACCACTTAATTATTTAAACAATCAACAATTATCATTGGAACGAATTATATTATCATTTCAAAATTTCATAGATCACTCATATTACCTACTTAACGTATACAACTACAAAACTAAAAATCTTATATTGTAATTAGAAACACGTCAATAAGTCTAAAATATGTAGAAAAGATACATACTCACTTATATAAGTTATAAATAGATATTCTAGATTTATGGAACTACAGTAATGTTTACATGTTGACATTTTTATAACATGTTACACTTAGGTTAGGTTACCTACGGTTACTTGTGTGTTCGGGCCTCGATTTTGACTTCCATATTATGGTGATTTCAAGCAATCCGTCTTCAAAAAAAAAAGAATCTAGGATAAAATAAGCCACTTGACAAAAAAACACGAAATAAGCTATACTGCAGTATACATTATACCCACAGGATATCTCGTCACGTGCGTCCCACTTACACATTTTTTTTTCAATATTTTTGTTCTAGGACAATATGGAATAATGAATACCCATCAAACATTCCAACCTGCACCCTTATAAAGCCTTGACACTGGATATCAAACCCAAAACCAAACAGATTTGTAGAACCAAGGTTGGGCAGTATTGCAGTTTCGTCGATAGTCGATAAAAGTATCTAAAATACGTGGGTATCTTGTATCCCGATATTATATAGTTATATAGAGGTAAGAAATTTAAATTTAAAATACCTATTATTTTTATTGAATATAGGTACATTATAATATAATTTAAAAAAAAAAATTAGGTAGGTAGGTACTACGTAGAAGTATTAGGTACCTAATGGTAGTGACAACGTTATATTGTATAACTGATATAAGTTTAAAAAACGAAATTATTTTAACAAATTAACTAACTATTTTCATTTTTTCGACTCGTAATTCTTTACCTTGGTTATCAAAATGACACCATATAATACTATTTTGAACTTTGAGTTTTAAATTAAGTACTGGTAGTTGTCCACCCTACCCTTAAGCTTGGCGGTGATTAATAATAATAATTTGATATTAATAATTTTTTTTTTCGCAATAATCTATAAATTAATATATGTGTATTTTAAATCCAATATACCTATTCTAGAGAGTCGAGATACACTCTTGTACTTGGCATCTACCGTACAGTAGAGTGGTAATAGGTTGCTTGCCCGCTTTTTTCATCTCTAAAATCTAATCACTAATTTTATCTAAAAATGTCTTACCATAAAATAATTAAAATCAGAAGATTTGGTTTAAATATGTGTAAAATAGTAAAATACTCTATAGACTATAATATTAGGAATATTTTATATTAGGATTTATGAACACGAATTATTATAATAAAAAGTAAATAGTCAAATAATATTATTAAATATTAATAATTCCATAGAGGCATGGAACATTACATTGTGAGTTGTGCCATTGTGTTATTCAAACATTATATTTTCGTATTCATATTTTAATGTGAATATTTGTAAACCATTCACGGCTGCGATAGATAAACATAACCGGTTTTGAACTATTGTGCGGTGCCGATGCTAATTTTATTGTGCGGCGTGCGCGATAGGTACGGTCTTAGTCAGACACTCTACCGCTGCAGTTGTAAGTTGTAACTATTGTAGCACACTAGCACATCACATATGACTTCACCAAATTTGTAATTTTTTACCAAAAACATTCTTTTGTATTTCCTGTAATACAGGGTGTAACAGGAAGACCTGACAAAAATTGTTAAAATTATATTATCTATATCTATATCTATACTAATATTATAAATGCGAAAGTTTATGTATTTGGATATTTGTTACTCAATCACGCTAAAAGTTCTTAACGGATTTGAATGAAATTTGGTATACAAGTAGGTTATGACCAGTGGCGTAGCCAGGATTATGAAATGGGGGGTGTTTAAGTATAGATTAAAACCAAGTTTTTACAGTTTTCGTATATAAATAAATTTAGGGTTCGGGACTTGACTTGTTGCACTAAATATTATCGAAATATGATGCAGTCAAAGTTGTCAAAATATTCTTAAATATATACAGCTCTATTTTTATATTATTTTTTGAAAAATTCATAAAACATACTACAATTATTTTGGTAATAAAAAACTAAAAAATAAGTAGGTATATAAATAATTGATACCTACACCGGCTTACTAATTTTAATATAGGTAGATATACTATATTGATTAATGTGATGGACGGAGTACACTATTGCATGTTTTGGACATTTTTAAACTATTGTGAAATAAAACAACTTGATTTTTAAAAATACTGGAATAAAATACTAGGTTAAATGTTAATAAATATGTAATAAAGAATAACGTGATATGTGAACACCGTAATAAACGAACACGTATATCTACTGATTTTCATTTCTTCGTACAATCTAGAATGTAGATGTCAATTATTATAGTTTTAACACAGTCTTGTCACAAAGAGACTTATAAAATCTTACATGCCATAACTATGCGAAAATAGGGCAAACGCAAACCGTATAGCCAAGCTCCACCAACAACTTTAACAGCCCTCCCAATCATTTAGGTACTAAATTTTTTTAATTCAATTTTATAATAGACAAAAGTATGGTTTTAGGCTTTGGCCTCCCCAAATCTCAAAATTAGAGCCTATTGTACCTCACCAAACATAATATTTTTAAAGATTTTTTTCAATGTTATCCAAATATGATTTTTCCCGACAATTGTATGTACCTACATTTAAGTTAGAAAAATGCAAAATATGCATAAATATGCGAAAAATCGCTCAAATGTACACTTTTTCTAAAATATGCAAATTCAAACTTTGTTTGATTAGACATTTAAAAAACTTCATAAGACAAATTTATAACTTATCTAAAATAATGCGAGGAGTCCCAAACCCTATAAACAATATTTTTATTAGGGAGGAAAATGTCAATGGGGGGTGTTTAAACACCCAAAACCCCCCCCTGGCTACGCCACTGGTTATGACCTAGAGTAAGACATAGGATATTTCTTATCCCGGATAATGACCTCCAAGGTGGTGTCATAACTGGACATTTTTCCTGTTAACGTGGTTGTTGATTTGGTTGCTATACTGTTTGGGAGGAGTAACTGGTAACAAATGTTTGCGTGTAGATTAGATATCTGGGAAGAAGATAGGCTAATTAATATAACTAAATAAAGGGTTAAATTTGGTTTTTTTTATTCATCGGATTTTAGTACGATTAGGTTATGTTAGGATTTTGTATTAATTGATATTGTAACGAGCTGTGACTACGTATATATTAATAATAGTAATAATATATTAAATAATATATTATATTATAATATTGTATTAAGTAAAATACGATTATAATATAATATATATTATATTCAATAATATACATAAATGCTGCAGGGAGCACGTAACCCCGGTAATAGTAATAATATCAGCATCCGGGCGGCCACATCGATAAGAGTACAGAACTAATTAATGGTACAGATCGAACCCGTGATAGGTATACGCGCGCACTATCCATATTCTAGGAAAGACGAAAAAGCCGTAAACAGTACAAATAGATAACTTTGGAAACATATAATCCATAATTAACATTATTTCGTAGAGGACGCCAGAAATGACCTCAGGTGTACGGTGTACGCGGCTATGTACCATTTATTATACAACAAATGCTATAGGAGGGAGCTATTAGGAATACCCGACGAAGTACGTCGATGGACAAGTGTCCATCAGACGAGCACCAGCAGAGCAGCCACCAAGTCGATACTAAGTCACATCTCGTTTACCACATTTTTATAAATTAATTATTTGGACTTAATCTATTTTACGTGTTAAATAATTACAAATAAACTATCATTATACCATCAACTTGTTATTTTATTCAAAATACAATCAAAACTGAGTTGAAGTGGTTGGCACGTTACAATATTATATTAATCCACCGTAGGTGGAATTAAGTAAAACTGACTAACTTAGTATAACTTTGATACTTTAGAATTGAATCATACACCAACGTACAAGGTAAACGGTAAAAATGTCCGGGGAAAAAGTCCGAATAAACGGAAAAAAAGTCAGAGAAAAAATTATTTTACTATTTATCATTATTATAACTTACTAGGAACATAGAAGTTAACACATTGTCACATGTGATTTACCATTGTCGTTCATACTCCCTAATCCTGTTTCGTAAACAATGTGATATATTTTGTAATATTATCAGATCGACTGGTTCGTTATCTGCAGATCTTTGACATAATATTTGAAGACGGTGTTCCAAAGTATTTTCTTTCCTTTTAGATGTTAGCCCAATATCATTTAATTCTATTTTTGGGATATCGACCTTATTTCCCGTCGCATTTTATCAATTAGCTTCCATATCGTAGGATGGTTATGCCCCACTACATGTTTAAATCTATTATTCCAGCTCTCACATATGTTGTTTGTACGATGTTCCCCATTTAATGTCGATTCGTGCATGTTCCATATCTCGCTTTAATTCGACGTAGTCTTACACATTCTCCCGAACCAACTTTTTTTAAGTAGCCGTGACGTATCACGTATGTGGTATGTACAATCAAAGTACTCCAGTAACTCATCAGCTTCTGGTGGAACAACAGTTTTTAAATAGTTCATACCTTCATACATTTCGTGTAATGGTAAAAAAGCTAGTCCATCTAACATCCCACAAAAATGACTAAAACAGTCGTTATTTGTATACAACTTCTGTAACCCTAGATTTTGTATTTTTCGATACGTGTTTTGACACAGGTGATAAAAACATCCTCTTGTTTCTAATTCAAAGTCAATATGTAACACTTTTGGATCAGGAAAAAAATTACGCCAGCACATTTCTCGTACAAAATACTAAACATTTTTTTATAAGTACTTTTTGTTTTTCTTTCTAATAAACAATAAACAGCGGTCACAAATACGTCTCTTTTTTTTACTCTTATAACATATATAGTTGTAAAAAATGTTCAGGACTCAAAGAAAAGTTACCATCACAAAACCAATTATATGCATCAGTGATATATCGCAAACCATCATCCAAAGAAAAAATAATTACTCGTTCATCAGAATCAGGTCCACTATCGTACAATAAAAATCGTTCATTTTTATATAATGTCCAATCACCAGTTACACTTAGCTCTGATAGATTTTGAGGTTTTTTTGGATGCATTCGACCTTTACAATTACGCAATGTTCTTTTTACGGTGTTTTCTTTTGGCAAGGATTTCAGAGCTTCTCTTGGCAAATTATTGACTACTTCCGCAAAAACTTGAGAAGGGGTATTTGTTGACATTATAAATCGGTTTTTCATTTCTTCCTTTGTTTTTTCAACAATGTCGATGTGTAGATCACCAGCATGAGAATGCTCCACATCTAAGCTCGGATTCTTTAAATCTGTTTATATAAATATATGTTTTACATATTATATTTATATAAATTAGGTACCTAATTACAAAATGTAAATATATTATAAATATAGGTATTTACCTCTGTTGGTAGTTAATATACCAGGCAATTTTTCGAAGACTTCTGGGACTATTTTTTTTACCATTTTTTACTATTTTTACTTCCATATTTATATTATATTTATCCATTATTATAAAAGTATGTGCAACACTATAAACACTGACCACTATGAACACTGCTATGGCCTATGACACGCGCGGTTAACTAATATTTAGTACTATATATCATATAGGTGGTAAGCGGAAAAAATGACCACGGAAAAAAAACCCAAAAAAAAAATCCAACGGAAAAAAAACCCAAAAATTAAAAAAACCCACGGAAAAAAAACCCACGAAAATAAAAGTGTGTTTTATATTATTTTGTTGATTAACTCAAATACCTATCATAATACAATCACATATTACAGTACATAATATTCAAACTATAAATATAATAATTAACAAATGTCTTAAGTGATGATACTTTTTTAGATTCTGAGCGGAGCGATGAATGTATTGGTTTTACAATGATGTTTTTTTTTATATTTTTATATTTTTATATTTTTTAGATTCTGAGTGAAACGATGAATGTATTGATTTTACAATGATGTGTGTTTTTTTATTTTTTTATTTTTTTATTTTTTTATTTTTTTTGTATCTGTGTACACGATAAGTAGTCGAAATAATGCTTCGATTTTCGACTTCAGTATCTTGTTCGATTGGAAAGTGAATATCGTTGGTGCATTGGGGAGGTCAAAATTTAAATTTCCCAGTAGTTTTCACAAGCGCCGGGAAAAACAACATAAAAATTAAGGAAAAACGAGAATTTTTACGCAAAATTGATTTTCCAAAAAATCGATTTTGGTTATTGGTGTAACTCTAAAACAAATGAACGTATATACATGAAATTTTCACTGGTTGTTTATATTTGCATTTTCTATACACGATAACATTTTCAAAATATTTTGATTTATTTTGAACTGTTTAGGGACATTTTCATTTTCCATTTTTTTTTAGTTTTTTTTCTAAAAATATCAATAAAATTTAATAGAAGGCTCCTAATATGTTGTTTCAAAGGCAGATGAAAAATATTAAAAATCCTTAGTCATAATTTTTTTTTATAAGCATTTAAAGTTCAAAAATTGACAAAATATGGAAAAATCACGAAAATTAGCAAATTATTTTGAGTTAAGAATTCGTAAAATTTTTTCTTTTTAAATCTAAGATTTGAAAATCTAATACAAGATTACTCATAAGATTGTCTACCTTTATCAATAAAAAATTTCTACCGGAAAGTCAAATTAAATTTTATGAGCGTTTGAAATTCAAATTTTTACAACATTGGATATTCACTCGATTTCTCAATTTCCTTTTTTTGTTGTAATTAAAAAACGAATTACTGTAGATACATGAAAATTTCACTGAATGTTTATATTAGCATTTCCTATACACCCTACAATTTTGAAAATATTTTGACACTTTTTGAGCCGGACATTTTTTTTACGGACATTTTCAGTTTTCAATTTTTTTAGTTTTTTTTTTCTATAAATATTAATTAAGTTTTATCTGTTGGGCCAAAAAGTGTAAAAATTTAATACAAGGCTCCTGATATATTGTTACAATATCAGTTGAAAAATATTAAAAATACATAGGCACAATTTTTTTTTATAAGCATTTTAACATCGAATTTTGACAGAATTTTTCAAAATCTCTAAAATTATTAATCATCGTAATTAATAAATTATAAAATGTTCAGTTTTTATAGCTAAGGATTGAAAATTTAAAACAAGATTCCACGTAAGTAGTTAATTCTCTTACCGAAAAATCTAAAAAATATACAATCACAGTTTATTTTTATAGTCATTTTATGTTCAAATTTGGACGAAATTACATATTAAAAAACCTAGTTATTTTGTTGTGATTATATAATATTATTCGTTGGTACCTACTACCTACTTGAAACTTCTAAAGTGTACATATATATATATATATATATATATATATATATATATATGATAGTATCAGGGTTTGTTGTTGGTGTATAACGTGTTATAAGTACCTAATGGATATTGTGATAATGTGATATGATTAATTTGGAATTTATTATAGGTCAATTTTTTTTTAATACCATAGATATGTATATAATATGTCTTAAACCTAGACTGACATACCGTCTTCGCTCAGAATCGTTTTTCTTATACAATGATATTGTATCATTGAATTCAAATTTAATACCATCCATTATACAGTGACCCACTTGTAACTTACTGTACAGCAGAGCGACATCCACTTACCCACCTATTTATTTTTGTGTCTGTCATCACGTTTTGGGACAGTAAAAGTGCTTCGATTTTCTTCAATAGTACCTTTTCTGATAGGAAAGTGAATCTAGTTGGTACTTTGGGGGGTCAAAAGTATAAATTTAATAAAGTTTTATCTGTTGGGCCAAAAAGTGTAAAAATTTAATACAAGGCTCCTGATATATTGTTACAATATCAGTTGAAAAATATTAAAAATACATATTCACGATTTTTTTTTATAAGCATTTAAAGTTGGAATTTTGACAAAATTTATCAAAATCTCGAAAATTATCAATCGTTGGAATTAAAAAATTATAAAATGTTCAGTTTTTATAACTAAGAATTGAAAATTTAAAACAAAGATTCTCTTAAATAATTCATACTGTAACCAAAAAATCTAAAAAATATATAAACACACTTATTTTTTACAGACATTTTAATTTCAAATTTAGATAAAATTTCATATTTCAACCAAGAATTACGATTTTAGTTATTTTGTTGTGATTGAATAATATTATTCGTGGGTACTTGAAACTTCTAAAGTGTACTATTATATATCTATGATAGTATCACGGTTTTTGTTGATGTATAACGCGTTATAAGTATCAAATGGATATTGTGATATGATTAGTTTGGAATTTATTATAGGTACCTATATTATAGGTCAATTTTTTGTTTAATACCATCATAGATTTGTATATAATATGTCTTATACATAGACTGACATACCGTCACCGCTCAGAATCGTTTTTCTTATACAATGATATTATATCATTGAATTCAAATTTAATACCATCCATTATACAGTGACCCACTTGTAACCTACTGTACAGCAGAGCGACACCCACTTGCCCACCTTTTTTTTATTTACAGATTGTGTAAACTAGATTAAAAATAAAAAAAAGGTGGGCAAGTGGGTGTCGCTCTGCTGTACAGTAGGTTACAAGTGGGTCACTGTATAATGGATGATATTAAATTTGAATTCAACGATATAATATCATTGTATGTTCATATATTTCTTAGAATTTTTGGTTACAGTATGAACTATTAATGAGAACCTTTGTTTTAAATTTCTAATCCTTAGCTATAAAAACTGAACATTTTATAATTTATTAATTACAATGATTGATAATTTTCGAGATTTTGATAAACTTTGTCAAAATTCGATCTTTAAATGCTTATAAAAAAAACTGTGCCTATGTATTTTTAATATTTTTCAACTTATATTGTAACAATATATCAGGAGCCTTGTATTACATTTTTACACTTTTTGGCCCAACAGATAAAACTTTATTGATATTTTTAGAAAAAAAACTAAAAAAAGATGGAAAATGAAAATGTCCCTAAACAGTTCAAAATAAATCAAAATATTTTGAAAAGGTTATCGTGTATATAAAATGCAAATATAAACAACCGGTGAAAATTTCATGTATATACGTTCATTTCTTTTAGAGTTACACCAAAAACCAAAATCGATTTTTTTGGAAAACCGATTTTGCGTAAAGATTCCCGTTTTTCTTTAATTTTTATGTTGTTTTTCGCGGCGCTTGTGAAAACTACTGGGAAATTTTTACTTTTGACCCCCCAAAGTACCAACTAGATTCACTTTCCTATCAGAAAAGCTACTGATGAAGAAAATCCAAGCACTTTTACTGTCCTAAAACGTGATGACAGACACAAAAAAAAAAGAAAAAAAACACACATCATTGTAAAATCAATACATTCATCGTTTCACTCAGAATCTAAAAATATTATATAATTATATTAAATATAGATGCATTAACATTTATTTTTTTTAATTATAATTTTTTCGGAGTCCTTTTTTTCTGTGGGTTTTTTTTCCTTGGTAATTTCTTTTCTATGGGTTTTTTTTCCATGGGATTTTTTTCCGTGGGTTTTTTTTCCGTGGGCATTTTTTCCGCGATTCCATATAGGTATACTAGATAAGTAGTAATTTTACTTGTTAGTTGTATAAGGAAATACCCTTAGGCCCTAATCGAGATATCATTGTGTATAAACCTGTCTCTATAGTAAGTAAATTTGAATATACAGAGATTAAAACAAATTATTTGAAAAAAATAACAAAGCTTAATAGAACATTTTTGTTAAATGATTTATTACTAAATTTACTAATTTTATTTTAAATTGATAATTAATTTATATTTAAATAATTTTTTTCTCGGACTTTTTTACTCAGACTTTTTCCTCAGACTTTTTTTCCCCCGACTTTTTTTCCTAATATCAACGTACAAACAGTATAGCCCTCACGGGGTCCGCGATCTACCGCAGGTAGATTGCTTATATACCTGATAATAATATACTACTGTGATTCAGAATTTTGGGGTTTTATCGACTCCGCCGTTTTAATATCAATTCCGCCGGCTATCGATTCCGCCGGATTTTTGTTTATATTGATTCCGCCAGTTATTTATTTATGTTGATTCCGCCGACTGTTTATTAAACAATAACCAAAGTATCATGTTATACAGATTTTTTTTTTTAATTAACAGCATAGGTTAGGGTACACTTAGTATAAAGTAAGTTTTATTTAAATAAAAACATTGTCGTCCATAACGGATAATATTTATTAAAATAATAAAATAATATAACTCAAATATCTAGTGATTATTATTTTTACAAAATGAAGTAAGATCGTCATATTTTTAAATAATTCTTCTTCTTCTTCTTCTGGCTTTTATAACTCTCCAAGAGTTTCCGCCGCCATCACCAAATCACTCCACTTATCACGATCCTGCACAATCTCCCTCCAATCCTGCACTCCAAGATTTTTAAATAATTAATTAATAATAATAATTCCGTATTATGGTAAGGTAAAAAAAAATTAAGCAATACAAATATATATAAAGTGGTCATTTTTTTAAATAGTGGTTTGATGCTAGTTTTATATAAGTGAATCTATCAATTTTTTTATTTATATAATCGTCAAAAATGTTTGCTATACTTATATATTTTTTTTGGTTATTTTTATTTTTACTTATTTTATTGTTGTTTAGTCCTCTTATTATTATATACGAATCAGTTTGTATTTTTAAATTCGGTGCACTTTTTATTGACACATTGCCATTTATTAGCGTCTAAGTATTTAACATACGCTTTGTTATAAAATTTAAATTTTTCATATAAGATTAATTGATTTTTTCGTTCACTTTAAACAATTTCAAAATTAATTTTGACAGTTGACACGGTGTAACACAAGACGCGCACACTAAATGTCGATTATTTGATCACTGCAGAACATAGTGATCAATATTTAAGATCATGAATTATGATCGATAAGACTTGTACTTACTTTTATTGTATGTAGCCATGTAGGTCCTAGTACCTACATGTAATAAAATATATCATTTTTCACAAACCTTTTATAGATTATATTGATTAAGATATAAAAACCGTTGTCCGTTGTCATAATACGCGATTTCCGCTGGAATAAATATAGCTGTGTACCTATATAATATAATGTTATAGATACAGTTGAAGAGTTTAAAGTTCAACTTATATGTTCATTGTTCGTGTATTATTCTACTTCAACTTATTTTGTTACGAGTTAACTACAAATTACAGTAAGTTATAGTGTGTACCTACTAATGAAATAAAATATATTTTAACATAAATGTAAACATAAGCCTTTTACATGTTGTTATTACTGTATAATGTAAAAAAGTTCGGCGGAATCAATATGTAAAAAAGTTCGGCGGAGTCGATAGCCGGCGTAATCGATATGTAAAAAAGTTCGGCGGAGTTGATACGCGGCGCAATCGATAGATTTTTTACAGGTAAAAAGGTAATTTCGACGCAATCGATATACGCCCAGAATTTTTATTCCGGGCAACGGATAAGTTAAGATAAGTTTTGAACACCATACACCGAGTATTATAACGAATTTAACAAAGTTTGAGTCATATAGAGTTGGTACATTTAACGGCCAACGAAGTGCACGGGATCAGCTATAATTAGTAAATAATTTAAGAAATATCCTCATGATAGGAAATTCCCAAAAATAATATTTTGAAAGAGTTATTAATTCTAAATTAATTTAATTAAAAACATATTAATATTTTAAAAATTCTAAAAAATAAACTACTTGACTTAGACTTTTTACCGTCAAAATTGTTCTTATAATCAGATTCACGAATTGGTTAGAAAGGGTACCACAGGTGGTCAGAGGGTCGGGCCAGGTTTCGTTGGTCGTATATTATAATAGTTTGATACCAAAAATATAAACTAGAGAATTTATGCTAAAAAATCTTGGAACATGTTTTTGATATTAAAAATGGTATTTTATAAGATTTTTTTTAAATAATTAAAATGTTTACAAATTGCAAAGGCAAATGAAATCGGTTTGAAAGTAAATTTCAAAAAAAACGGTTCCAAGATTATTAGTCAACTGCTCAACTCCTCATGTTTCTACAACCAACGAGGCCTGATAGCTATTAGAAGACCGATCGTCGATGTTCTTTCTACTGTGACGGCCTCGTACAGTCGTATAAAACGTTGGAATGTTTGATGCTTATACCTGTGTTACGTAACGATAAGAATTTACTCGAGAAAACACAATATTATATTATTATACCGCGGTACCTTAATGGGCTATGATACGAATATATCTAAATACCAATGTCCATTACTGTCCCCTAGGGTGGTTGTCCACGTACATAACTCACCCACCTACTGGCTACTAGCGTCTAGCAATATAATATTTTGGTAGAAGCCTATAGGCTATATAGGTACTTATACGGCTATACGACGCTACCTCAGATACAGTGGAGTATCTACGGGGGCGATATTAGGGTCATATCTAGGGTTGCCACCTCTCCGGGCTTACATATAAATCTACGGGCCCGGGTTCAGTGAATTATTCTCCGGGTCATAACATTTTTATATAATTATAAATAGTTCGTCAATAAGTAACAAGCACATTGATTTTCTTACGCCAAAATATAAGATACGATTTATAGTCTTATATAGACTTGTATATATCGTATATGACTTATAATCCGAATATCTGCGTTTAGTTTTTGTGTCAGTGTGATTGTTTTTTGATGATCGTTTTTTTTGCTTATCGCCATGTCTCCGGAGCTGCTATCTCTCAAAGGTGGCAACCCTAGTCATATCCCCCTCCCCCGGAGACCAAATTTTTTACACAATATAACATGTATAATGTATATTGTATATAGGTAATAAATAATAATAATAATAATAATATAAAATGTGTATACTGATTGGCGAATGAATATTCAAAATTATATATCCACCCCTTGAAAATATATCCTAGAATAAAGTACTATCCACAATCCACCTCATGACACGTTTACTTTAAAATTTGAATATTTAACGTAATTCACTTATTGGCCATCTGATATAGTTTACATTTAGACATTTAGTTGAATTAACAAGGATTGAAAAAAATAATATGCATTAACACGTGACATTACTCTGCACTCTAATGTGTAATATAATAATAAGCAATAACGTTCAAACCTTCAAAGGACAAATACGTAACCTACTCTGTTATCGACGGGGTCAAATACGGAAAGTAGGTATTTATTTATTTATTTATTCAATATACTCACAACGGACCTGAGTGCTATAACATAATTCTAAACATTGTGAAGCAGAATATAACAAACATTGTAAAACATTAAAGCTTTAAATATTAAATTTAACAAATTGAGAAAAACTAAGAGAAAATAATATACTTTATAAAATAATTAATAAATACAATAGATAATTAAGTATAATCAAAAACTTTACCAGCAACCATTAGTATGTTAGCAAGGAGGCTTAAAATATTGGATACAATATTAAAATGGTTTGGAATCTCTAGTATTCATCTTATACGAATAACGAATTAAAGACAGAATTTCAGGACAACCAATAGAACCTGGTAACAATTTATGAAGACATTTTGAGGGCAAAACTAGAATAGCATACGACGTTCACTAAGTAGTGAAAGATTAAGGACATTTAATACATTATTATAAAATAACCATCGGAGGTCATGTATATATTAAATTTATATGAAATAAAAACAATCAAACAATTATTTTTAACAGATTCTAGCATAGTATTTGGTTTTAAATTTTGATGTAGGTAGTAGCATTGAGGATATTATATAGTACCTACACTATCTATACTCGATGGTAGTAGGTACATAGTACTATAGTAGGTACCTATTATTTATCCAATTATCTAGATGAGGGGGCAGTTGAAACGAACAAGAAAGCAATTTACGATTTTTAAAGGAATAGAATTACAGTTAAGCTTAATAAAGCACAAATTAAGGATAACTTCATTCTTAATAACTTCTGTGTGAAAAGAAAAATTACTAGATATTAGTTATGACTTTATGAGACACCCTTCGCACAGTGCATAATGATATAAGACACGGGGAGGAAAGAATGGCTGCCGCACAATAATGTCTATATTTTATGAGCTGCCTGATCGCCGATCGGTATTCTGAAAAACAAAAAACGGTGCTCGTGACGCCAGGCGCCGCGTACAGCTCGGCTCGTGGTCGGGCCGGCTCGGTGGGTCGCCAGACGTCTGTTGACTCTGTTGTTCACCCCCGCCACCGTTCAACACCCACCGAATACCGATACCGTTCGCCGCCGACCGGCTACCGTCGTCGCGTCGTCGCGGTCGTCGTAGCGATCGTTGCCGCCGCCGCCACCACAGCTGCAGCACACCCGGCACCCGCCCACCTACCCAGCGCATCGTCTCCATTCTCCACATATTATATGTCCACTCTCCGTCTCTCCCCTCACCATCGTCACTACTCACTAGGACTGGGACGCTCACGACTTCGCGAGTCACTTGTGAAACGGTCGTCGGACAGTGCGCGTCTGCTGTGTTCCAGGTCTTGGTAGAACGAATCCAGCGACGAATAATATAATATTAAAATAATACAATAGTTAATAACAGACAATTTCAATCCCGCCGGCAGAAACTTCGCACATCGCTCGCTGTAGTACTAATAGTGGCTCTTTGACCCGCGGCTGAGCGTTCTCCGTTGTACCTACCTACGTCACTCGCCCACACGTCTTTGGTAATCGATTCTTCGTTTGAGCGTTCAGTACCTACCTGCGATATTTGCGATAATTGCGTGCACTGACGACCCGCTACGATTTTCGGCACAGATAATATTCCATCATACGGTACCTATATGGCTAAAAATATAATATGATTTATGACGTCGTTTACGACAGTATAATTATTATTATGTCTTATTATTTACAATAGTACACAATAATTCAAGAATATAATCTGTATAATTACCTACTGTATTTTTTCTACTGTACTAGATAGTATATGATCTGAGGTATTTTTATTGTTTTCATAATAATAATTTAATTGTGTTTTTGATTTTCACTCCCCAGATTACAGAGCACAGTCAAAGTCCCGAACAGAATTTACAATTTTACATTTCTGTCGCGAGCGCAGCCGTTCGTCACCAATAGCATTTTGACTTTGAGGTAATTTAAAATTTTTTTTTAAATATTCAGTATTATTCATTGTTGAGTGTCGTCGATTGTCGATGTTGTATACTAATACGTAATACATAAGAGCCCAACCTGCGTATAGTTATTAACATAATATTATGTATCATTATTATTTTTTATATTTTTATACGTTTTTTATTTAAAATTAATTACCTATTAATTATTATTGTCTCGCGGAAGATCGTTTTGATTATTTGACTATTCACTCGTCATAATATGTTACCTATGTGGCTATACTCAATACTCATACATTAGATATACACTTTTATACATGAGTGTGATGAGAGTAATTTTTTTTGAGGTGGAACGAAACAAAAAATTTTTTTACGTATTGTTTCCAAAAATATATTTCGCCAGATTACGACTATGTTTTTATGCATGCCAATATTGACTTAGGAAATTCGCCAACATAATATTATTCTGTTTTACAATTTAAAGGTCTTTTATCTATACCTATAATATTATTCATGGTGATACTGATGTCAGTATGTCACATTATAGCCCCATTAGCAATTTGTAACGAACCGCTGACTTTCACTGAACGATGAAAGTACACGTAAAAATAATATAATATCCATTTGTACAGGGACATTGACGCTACAGTCGACAGCTGTTTTTTTTTAGATGTATATTATTAGTTTTTAGTAGAGATGTTCCGGGTACCCGGCAATTACTCGATGGCCGGGTACTCGATATCATATTTAAGACTCGACTCTTACTCGGTACCCGGCGTAATACCTACATTTTTACCCGGCCATTACTCGGTACCGGCGTAATATCTTCATTTTTACTCGACTCATATCAAATGGCAAACTCTGATAATCTATTTATAAATATATGCATACCTATAATTAATATAACGGGAAAAATCTAAAATTGCAGGGTGATAAATTATAATTTATTTTGGTACATATTTCAATAACTGAACCGAATTACAATAGCCAGATAATTATAAGCAAATCATGTTTTTCATCTACAAATTACAAAAATAAATCTAGTGTTTTCTGTCTAATGTTTATAAATTTGATACTTGATACTTTGATAGTAGTATAATACAAATTTTGTATTTACAGTTCTACTCGGCCTATACTCGATACCCGGTTAGTGTTAAAATTTTTACTCGGCCAATACTCGATACCCGGTTAGTGCTATACATTTTACTCAGCCAGTACTCGGTACCCGGCTTTATATCAGATTTTCTACTCAGAACATCTCTAGTTTTTAGTATTCGTTTGCGTGTCGTGTCTACCTATAGCTGCTGCATCATCAGTGCATTTCCTATACACATCGCGATTTCCGCACTTCTATAATATTATTACTATACATTTACCTAATTTAATGTAGAATAGGCATATATTATGATATAATATTATATAAAATATAATTAAAACTATTTTAAACCAAACAAACAAAATTTTTTTTGTAAATTACTGTAGTACCTCAGACGACGATGTATTTTAAGATCAATAAAAAATATAATATTTATTTTTATATTCCCAAGTGATATATTATACTAGGGAAATGTATAGTGTATGTTGGGGTTCTAAAAAACATTCACTGGTCAAGTTTCATGATTATATTGATGAAGCCTGCAGTTAGTGAGAGACATTTTTAAAAAATGAGTAGAAATATTGTTAATTATACTAAAAAAGACTGAATGTATAATTTATAAATACAACCTTTCATTAATAAAATACAGATTATGATGTACAATGTATACTGTATGGTGTATGCATTATTGCATTGTACATAGAGATGATAATAATTATAGTGTTTGTTTGAACAAACAAACCAATTATCTATCTATTACTTAATTTTTAAGCTTACATGAAGTGAAAAATAATTGTTTTTCTTTATTTCAACTTAGCATTTTTGTAAGAATGTACAATTATTATGTATATAATGTCTATTATATGTTTGTTCTTTATTGACTATCAATAATGAACTTAATTTTAACAAAGTTTAAATTTTTTTAAACATATATTAAATAGGTACCTAATTAAATAGAAATAATTAATTTTATATCTTTATTTTGTATTGTTTACCTACTAAAATATCTGAACAAAATATTTTTTTTCTTGTTAGATAATTGCTAATTGCTATGCCTATATGCTATTAAAAAATGTTGCTAAAATAATATTGTTCTTGCATAAATTATAAAATACAAATATAGAATAACTACCAATAATTAAATTATATAAGTATAGGTACTTATTACCTACTACATAATTGATGAAAATCCCTGTTTTAACAAATTATAATATTTTTATACATACACACTACACAGTGTGCTCAATATATAGGTACCTACTAATGGTTTTTATAATTATTGACTGTTTGGTATTTTGATAGATATGATTATTATAAATAGTATTGATGTTAATTGTTGGATTTTTACCTACTTACAATTAATCTGTTTTGAAAAATTGCTTATAACAAAATCTTTTTTAGCTGGTTAAATTAACTATCCATCTATCCATTTTATTTTGTTTGAATTTCAGGATATTTAATTCTGCACATTGATTAAAATTTAAACTAAATTATATAATTTTGGCACAGTGTAATTTAATCCATCATTTAGATGATTAATAATGACATAATAAAATCCACTTATTACAGTTTTTAAATTCATTTAAAATAAGATTAGGTACTATCACTTATATTTTAGCGGTCTAGGGCAGTATAATCTTATAAATTATAATAATTGTGTTATCCTATTTTATGTTAAATAATAGCTTGGTACTATAAAACTTAGTCTATATTTAAGCATCTAATTTATAATTGAACTAGCTACTGGCAATTGTGCCAAACTCCAAGCTTTTTTGTTTATGTCAACCATCTAGTTATTTATAGACTTATTATTGATCAGTGAACATAAATTGTTGAATTTCTAGTGATATAGAACAAAAGGCATCCTTGTAAATTTCTTATTGTATTGATAATAGATAGCTTTTTTTAAGATTGGTTATTACTAAGCCTTGAGTTTGTATTCTTGAAGTACTAAGTAGAGTTGATGAACACACCATTATATTATGACACCACGTCTTGTTATTTTTTCTTTTTAAAATACATTCGCTTACTGTATGCAAGGCCGGATTAAGAACCTATTGGGCCCCGGGGCTGAAATTTCATATGTGCCCTTTTGAAAAAAACATGATTTACAAAGACGCTCTCCATGCTCGCAGGAACATACATTTTTCTAACTATTTCACAAATTCACAATTGCGTTATAACATTATAAAATTGATATTTAAATGTAATTTATGTCTATAAAGTTACTCATTTTATTGTAGTATAATAAAAGTTAATACTTCATATTTCATTAATTTAAATTCAAATTTTCATAATAATTAATAACTCTTAAATTTATTAACAGCATACTCATTTACAACAAATGAAATATTAAATAAAAACCATTTTATCAAATAAATTTTTTTTCTTGCTTTACTTGAAGCCAACTATCATAGTACTTCATTTAAGTCTAATGATTTTAATAAATCATTCTCAGAATAGAAAATCATTTGTATGTCTAAGTTTTCTTGGGTTTGACTGGTTATATAATTATTTTTTACTCTAGTTAACTTAGAAAAAGCTCTCTCTGTACATAAATAACTTTTTAAATATTGATGATATTATTGATATCAATGAAAATATTAAATAACAGTAAAATGCGTCCTTTCTACCACATAGTGCTTTTGTAAGTATTTACTGTTTAGTTGTTTTTGTCGATAAAAAAAATGTGTTTTAAAATATAGAAAAACTTTTCTTTAAAATCACTAAGAAATGTGTATCAGCTTAAAATTGTTTGGGCCCCTTTAATCTTGGTACTTGAGAGGGCCACGGGGCTTCCGCCCCGGCTAGATCCCCCCTCCCTTTAATCCGGCCTTGACTGTACGGTTTATAGTATAAACTTTATACTATAAGCTTTATAGTGTTAAAAAGTAAATAATAAATGTAACATACCTACTTAAAATGTTTTTTGATAAAGCATAACTATATTAAAATCTAAGGATGACCAGGTATTATTTAGCGTTTATAAAAAAAATTATTTTATTTTTGTAAGTGGAAATTTTTAAATAATTTGTACAGTTTAGACTTAACTAGTTAACTAACAAATATAACTAGTTTTGTTTATTATACAGAATTTGTATAATTATGTTAGTAAAATTTAAATTAGTCCTAAAAATAAAATAAATTTATTTCCAATTTTAATAATAGGTATTGATTTTTCCAATATTTTATTGAAGTGCTTTTCCCTGTAAATATAACCGTTCAGAATTTATTAATATGATCATAGATTAAATACAGCCATATATTATGTAGGTACTATAATTACTTTATGAATCATAATATAACTATATTGACTAAAACTTAATGTCATTCAATATGATTTATTGCAGTTTGCAAACGATATTTTTTATACTCAATATAGGTATTTGGCAAGTAATCTTTCTCATTGTATTAAAAAAAACGATGAGGATTATAGTATATTAATATATTATTTGCTTATGATAACATTTTTATTTTTATTACTTAATTTAATGGCAATATAGCATATTTGATATTATTATAATCTATGGTTAGTCAACATTCTTGTATAATAGTAGTAGATAATATGGGCATTAACAATATATTATACAATTATAAGGCATGCAGTTATGTCACAGATAAAATATTTTCAAAATAAATATAAATTATGTTCACCCATAATTTGCCGAAGTAGGTGTAATAATTATTTATTTTATATTTAAATACAATTATAATATATTGTACCTACTATAGTTATTAATTAGGTTAGGTTAGGTTAGGTACTATAGTTATTAATTTCGGAATTGTTCTTTTGAGTTTTAACTTATAAGTTATAACTCATAAAAAATAGGAGTTATTATGCTATTTTAAGATGTTATTATATAGTACAGTTTAAATGCTATGTCATCAGATTTATAATATTTAATTAAAAATATTATGTCAATTATTGTAACAATAATTATAATTAAATTCATCTATTTTTCATGTTGCAATACTGATGTAGGTAGTGATGTAAAATATGATTATTATCTTTGAAGGTAAAACATATTTATTTAAAATTGTTGATAGTTTCCATATTGACTATTTAAGATCTGAAATATAAAGCAATATTGTTCGAAAATAAGTAAGCTACATTTATACCGTGTGGACAATTAGTCTTATTTCGCTTATAATTCAACATTGGATAGTGGAGAGTATTAGAGTGATATTCAGTATTATGATACATTTTAAAAATATGAAAAACTATTCTGAATCTGTACTTGTTTTAAATTTAAGATTTTTAAAATATTTTTCGTTACACTGAACTAAACTATCGACTACTGAGAACATTGGCAATTCTCAGGGTTGGATTTCTTATATTGGGAACTCACGCTTGATTCCTTGATTATAGCTGAAAATGTTATAGGTATCGCCGTACTGCTAATTTATAATTTCTATTTTCTAAACTCTAAGGCAAAAACATAACATAACTTATTTTTTTTCATTGTCTTAACAATTCAGTCTTGTAAAAAATACTTTTGTAAAGTATTAAGATACTCAAATACTAGTATTCAAATAAAAAAGTATTATAAAATACTTTTAAAATAATATTATAAAATGTATTTACGAATACTCACAAAGTATTTGAATACAAATACAAGTATTTTTTTTAATTTTATGCTACCTTCATAGGGCCGGATTTAGGGGGGATAGGCCGGGCCTCCACTGAATGGTTTTTTTTTGCATCCAAGTATATAACATAATATACCATTTTCAAATAGCTTTAAATCACAACTTGAATAATAATGATATTTATTCCATGTTAGTTCAATGTATTTTTAATAAATTTAATTTAATAATTCGACGATTTTCAATCAAGGGGGCTGCTGTCCGTGTAAAAAAGTGGTATTTAGACTAAAAATGTAGACAAAACCATAGTAATTTGGTTTGACGGATTTCAATTTTGAAAACGGATTAGGATTGATTAACAAGATTACCTACTAGGTTTTTTATCGAGGTGATTTTTAATATCCCGAAAATTGTTAGTGTCACGATTAAAAATATAAATAAAAAATATCTTTTTTTATTTTTATTGATAGCATAGCTGGAAAAATAGATTTTCAAAATCGCCTCGATAAAAACCCAATTATAATTTATTAATCTAATAGTTTAATAACAACTTGTTCCTCCAAGTACGTTGGTTAAGAGACCGTCACAGTATTTTAAAATCGACCGTAAAAACATGTTTTCGTATACTAGTGTTTTCGTATACCTACTAGTTCCAATAGTCTAAAGTCGTAGAAACATTGTTTTTTTACCAAATTAAACATGAGAAGTTTATCTAATAACTGTTGGAACAGATTTTTGAAATTTGTAAAAATTTTAAGTGTCTGTCGAATATAACTGACTGTCCGACTGGCAATTCTTGAATTAGTGTCGGAGTTTGATCCATTTCTATGGGCTCATTTAAAACTTTAAAAGATCATGCGAATAAAAAAAGTGGCCACACAAATTACCTTTCATCAACTACTTCTAAGGGTGGGCTCAGGGCCCCCGCATTCCTAAATCAGGCCCTGTACCTATATAATATATATTTATATATTGTACCTCAGTATAGTTACCTATTATGTTACCTATAACTTACCATAGATTTTAACAATTACTATTAACATATATATCATTTGACTATTTAGAGATAAATACATGTTCACATATTTCATTCTGCATTTCGATATACATATTTCAACTAATATTGATTAAATTTTAACGAAAAAAATAAAATAAAAAGTGGTATTAACTATTAATATGGCACTATTTTAAAATTATTAGATTTTCAGTTTTCTTAAAAAATTCCAATACAGAAATTATTATATAATTTGATATGGTATTTTTTTAATATTAAACATTGTTATCACCTACTTTTACTATACAAAAACATAATATTAGTTTTGAACGAAAACAATAGGTATTAGTTTTATTTATGTCAATTTTTTGTGAAAAACTATAAATTAAAATTAATAAAATGGACTTTATGGCATTTAATTTTTGTTAAAAATACTTTTAAAAAGTATTCAAAATACTTGAAAAATACATTCAAAAAATTGTATTTAGAATACCAAATAAATACTTCAAAAAGTATTTAAATACAAGTATTCAATACTTTACAAGACTGCCTAACATAACCTTGTAGTATGCCCATGGCCAGCACCTCCGTGTATGCAATTTAAGTTTATAACTCAAAATGCACTTACAAAGTTACAAATATAGATATAATATGGTATGTCATATTTTCCTGTAGGTAGCATACTGCACGCGTACAGTTTTTGGTAGGACGTAGCAAACTATACACAAGTACCATTAAGAGGACGTGATACCCACATGCGTTGTCTCCGTCTTGCAAATGTACAACCTAGCAAAAAACTGTTTTGCTCGGGATAGAACCACTCCCTTGGTATTTATAGTAGAGTTATCAAAACTGCACAACGTATAGGGAACAACTTTATCTGTGTCGTAGCTTTTTTTATTATTTGGATAACATATATAAAATTAAAGTTATCAGTTTGAGAGTATTTTAGGATTTTTTTTGTTTTTTTCATTTAATTAAAAAAATATTGGTAAATATTATAAAAAAAATAAAACTCTACGACACAGATAAAGTTGTTACCTATATGCGTTGTGCAATTTTGGTAATTCTACTATAAATACCAAGAGGGGGACACCGCAAAAACCGGTTTTTTGCCGTTTTACATAAATAATAAAAAAATTATGTTAATGATAAGTCAACATTTTCAGAAAAAAAATAAACTATAAAATAATTTTTTTAAATTTTACCCAACAATTTAATTAAAGATCAAAAAATAAAATAAATGTAGTTCTTGTCTTTGTGAGTATAAAAAAAACAACAGATTTATGATATATTTATTATATATCTTAGGAGATATTGCCATGGGTAAATCCTCGCGGGACATCCTGTATCATGTATGTGACATCCTACACTTGGGTGTTAATTGTAATTATATGTGTTACGTTAAAATTAATAAAAATAAAGGAAAGGTGACATTACAATTTTGTCTCGTTTCAACAAAAGCACGTGTCCACAATATGTAATACGAAATACGCGTCTCTAGAACGCGACGTAATAAGTCGTTGACATTCTTTAGTTTCTAAATATATAATATATTATATACTTAATAGTTACTAGTTAGTAGTTATTAATATCAATATCGTCATAACCCATACATAAAAGGACGATTGTGTTCTCAGTTTCTCACCCCTCAATAAGAATGCCTATAATAATAAATATTAAATCGCACGTTATAAATATATATATATATATATATATGCCTACTATTTTAAAGGATCATATTATTATTATGAACACTGTAAACACTAAATGTAAATAAACTGCAGTCAGTTCAGTTTTAAGTACTTTTCTTTGTGAATAAACATTTAAACCTTCAAAATATTGAATTAAAATATTATGATATATTGATATAGAAATTTCAAATTGTGATTCGTATTTTGGGTACAAATTATTTTGATTTTAGTGTCTAATTCTAACATTATGCGTCTTTGATTTGTTTTTTTTATTTAAAATTGTGTGAACGTGGGCATCTACTTATTATTATAATTTATTCATTGTATCTTTCCCGCAAATAAAAATAAAATCCGATTAAATAAAATGAAACAACTTGTTGTTGTATGTACGATGTACCGTTGGTATGTACCCTTGCCAATTCAATTAAGAATCTCTGTATTTTTAACTCATAGACCACACAGTTATTGGTGAGTGTGAGATGCTTTAATCTTTTTTCTATGGTGAGACGCGCTTGCAGTTTCAAAATTAAATTTTCTAATTAAATCGTTACCTACGGACTACGGGGTTTAAAACAAACACGGTTCTATTTAAATTAGTTTATGCCTTTATGGTATAAAATATAAATGTATAATACTGATTACTGATTACTGGGCATCTACTTATATTAAAAAAAAAATGTTATATCTAACTACCTATTTATAAAAAAAAAATAAAAAAAATGGAACATTTGACGTCATTCGCATATTTTTTTGGCAGATTCTTTATTTGGCTGCATTTCTTCAATGGAAGGCGTAAATGCTGAAATCATGCAATCTGGTTTGCAACGATTGTGGGCCAAGCGTCAGGGTACGATCTTAGGTCACATGCATGAAATTCGGGATGAGATATTGGACCAGGGTCAATGTGCATCATCATTTGATAACCAGGTTAGTTGATTTACGTAAAGTGTATTAATAAGTAAGTAATTATTTTTAGAATTTAGGTTTAGAATAATTTAAGTAATTGTTACGATAATACGCATGAATGAAATATTAATATATTATTTATAGGATTATAATATTTATAGAGTATTGATTCGAATTTTTGACACAACATTGTACACACATATAAATACGAATGCTTAAATGCATTGTACGTACATATTATAAGATATATATTTTATAAAAAAAATTTTTTTTTAATTTTCAAAAATTTGTAATACCTAATAATAAATTAATTTCAAATAAAGGAAATTAATACCTAGATATCTATATAATATAAATGGATTGGTATTATGGTATATCAAGTAATTGATATTGTACCTACCTATATAAAAATAGAATGTAGAATATTGTAGACAGGCATTTCAGTATTTAATTATTTATTAATATAATTTTCATATATTAACATACCTAGGTAAACAATTTTAGACTTTAATAGTTTAGTCAATGATTGCAATTTGCATTATCAATTTAAAATGTCAATGTTATTTTATCGAAGTGTCAAATGCAATAACAGAATTAAATATTAATTATTGAATGATTTGAGTACGATTTTAATAACCTTAAAGGCTTAAAGCTATCCACAGTACAACTTGTAGAATTTTTCGTTAAAAGTCAGAACTTAGAGTATAGTTATAAGTATATTCCATAATGCATTAAATTGTGTTCTATTTTTTTTTCTAAAAACAAATTATCAACTATTGAAAATTTCGACAGAATGTTAGAATATGTCTATACGTGTTTATATGACATGACTATAATATTATCTAGACTAGACTCATATCTTGGAACTAGGATATTATTATTACTATTTAATTTGTTGACATAAAATATAATATATTAATATGGGAATTATCCCACTCGATCATCGAGAATTCTCAATAACAACCAACTCTACACTCAGTGCCGCATTTAGACATTTTGCGCCCCGGTGTAAAAAAAATTGGCGCCCCCTAAACCCCGGTGAAAAAAAATTCTCTCCCCTAGGGGCCTACCCATGGAAAGTATGGGAGATAGATCCTCATTAACCTTTTAGATTTTGATCACAGAAAAGAATATTTGTTTTACAATGTGTGCTTTTTTTAAAATATTGTTTAGTAATTGCTTGATATCCTCTCTCCGCAAAGATACATTTGAATTGATGTCACTTAAACCTTGCTTATAATTCATCATATAAGTTGTTTTTTTTACATACTTAAGTAGGTCCTTCATAAACAAATAAAATAAAACTATACAAATTAATATTAACTAAAAAAATTTCAAACAGCATAATACTATAGATATATATATAATACTATAATAGGTACTATATTAAATTATATAATACTGTTATTAAAATAATTAAAACTATAACATTTTAATAATTCACAAGTAAAAAAATTTCTGACCACAAAATTTTGGCCCCCCTAAAATACCGGTGCCGGGGCAGTTGTAACCATGGCCCTCCCTAAATGCGGCCCTGTCTACACTTTCCCAGAAAATTGGCCCATACGGGGATAGTGCGATTGGTAGGTATATTTTACAATATTACGTACCTCCAGCCCCAGGTCATTAGTTGGTTGAAAACTTGAAACATCGATTGCTTATTATTTGTCATAACTCATAATATTTAGTTATCACCGTGATTCGTCTTTACTCTTTCGTACTCGTGTTTTCTACTGTGGGTCCGTGTAATGTACTAAAATGTATTACTATTATATACGGTCGGTGTCTTTTGTTATATTGACTATTTTGTCAATTTTACATTTTCACAATAATTACTATGTCTATAAAAGGAAAATTACTAGCTATTTTAATGCAAGTTGCTCTACTTCTAAACGCTGAAAAAATAAGTAGGATCGCTAATATCGTTACAGAAAATCAAGTTGTGGACTTAGCGGTAATATTTTTACCATGGCTGTTCTTTGTTTGGTTATAAATATAACGTCCAACGAAGTACTGGACGTATTAGCAAAAAAAAAAACAAAAAAATATATTTATTATTTACTAATGTCTAATATAATAAAAATATTATTACTATAATATATTTATAAAATCTGTATGGTAAATGGACATTTCCCCCTCTGATTGTTTTCGGTCTAGTAGTCCCCCCACCCCAATATATTTTTGATGTTAACATTTTCCCCCCATTTTTTTTTTTAAAGTTTATTATTGATTAATTATATTGAATTTAATAATACAATTTTATTTATTATTTTATATGAAATTATTTTTTTTTTTTTAATTTAAATTATAAAACATTTTTTTTTTCATAAATATAATAGGTTATAAATCTATTTGTTTCTATACATTGAACTACTTCAAAAATAAAAAGTAAAAAAAAAATAAGCATAAAATAAAATATAATTCAAAATTAATAAAAATAGCCAAAAATTCAGGCATAAAAATGATACATTTTGTAAAAAACATTTGATTACTAATTCTTTTGTTATTTCTAAACATTTATTTTTTAGCCTTTGTTCATAATTTTTTTTTGTTAAGACTACCAGTTTGGATATTTAACAATTTAATAATTGCTTTTGAATTTGATTCAAGTACCTAGTTCAGTTTAAAATATTTCATTTGACTGCCACTGGAGTATAATTATAGTAGAACTGTAATAATTACCTATACATTTTCTAACCCTTGCGATCTGTTTGCGACAATTTTTTGAACCGTAAACATTTAAATATTTAGTACCTAGTTGTTTTTTAAATATTTAATATATTTACTATTTAGTATTAAAAATAAGACACAACGTTGGAAATGATTTAAATCTGTGTTTATAAAATAGATTTTAATGTTCAACAATATCCTATACTAAAAAATGTACAAATTACTTGTTTCACATGTTTAATTATAAATAAAATATATTAAAATGCATAATAGTTTATAATGTTGGCAGTAATATACTTTTTTTAAACACCTATGTGCATTCAAATAATTATAGGAAACATCAATCAACTATCAAGTAAAAACAGTTAATAGATAACTATCTAACAAGATTATTAAAAATACAGTTCCTGTTTAATACAAAATAACCTAATAAATATTCTAAGGACACATTTTTAATAATAATTGAAGTGAATGTAAATTATTTAAGGTCATTAATTATAAGTATTTTTTGAATTGTATGTACTATATATATACCTGAGGCTGAGTGTAATTTTGGCTAAATGCCTAAAGTTATTGCATTTCTATAACTTTGTTTCAATTTTATGTCCACTGCTTTGGTGATAAAAATAAATTTATTAACTTTGTCCATTTGCTTACCACGTCATTGTAGAAGTAATATATTACGAGTATTTATTGTATGAGAACATAAAATATCTACATTTTTACCTTTGTCATAATATTCTGTCTATCAGTATTATATTGAAACAAATCAGTCATATTTAATATCTTGAATAATAATGTAATAGAAAAATGCAGAATTGTGTTAAAATTAAATTTGGTTTGATGAATTAGATAAAGACATTTAAGTTATGATTTTATAAAGTTGAAATAGTATCATAAATAGGTATATTATATTAAGTTATGTATAAATAATAAAATAATAAATATTTTGTTAATTTGTCATGATTGTAATGAACGTAATTTTACTTTTAGCCTACTGATGGAGAATTACTTGGGGATAGAGTGAAACCCAGAGATGAAGCTCGTTACTTGGAAAAAGTTAGTATTATTTTTTAAGTTTATATTTTATTACATTTGGTTGGTAGGTAAATTTATCTATAGATAAATTACAAATAGAAACATAAAAAACATATTTTATGATTATCATTAAAAATGCAAAATATACTTATTTTTATTTCTCAGTCAATAATAAATGCATATACCTATATTTTGATTTTCATAGAATTTAATTTTAATTTAATAAACAATAGCAACAATAAATTATTTTGAAAATTTCATTGCTAGTTTTAATTAAGCTTCGGGAAAAGCCATAAAATATCAATATATTTTATATTGTATTTGAGTAATAATAATAATTGAATGTTGAGTTAGTGAGGTTTCAATGCAGCATCCTTTTTTCAAATTCATTATAACTTATAATTTCATGTGGCTTCTCCGTACCATTATATTATTTTAAGTAAGTAGTATTTAAACAATTGTCTAGTAGTCTTTCTTTTTATTCAATAGTATACAGTTGAGTTTCTTATAGTATTCAATGTGTACATGTATTAAGGTCTATTTACGCCTCAGGCTTATTTTTTAACAAATATGAAGTTCATGAACTCCTTTTACCAGAGCCCTGTTCTTGTCAGTTCAGGGTTGGTAAGTTATTATCTCTTGGTAAGTTATTAGTATGTTAAAACAATTTTTTTCCTGTAAGTAATCATGTGATTATTATGATGCAATCTATACATAAAAACATGAATGCACACATTGAGTTGTTTCATTTTATTATTTAACTAAATAATAAAACATTATGTTATATCCTAATTATAACACTTAAAAGTTATAACCTTCAAGTATAATTACAAAAGACCAAGTGATATTTTATTTTTTTTTCTATACCTAGATTTTATTAATACCACTATTTAATAAAATTGTAAAATTAGATTACATTTTATTTCTCTATCTATTAAATATAAATATAAATTATATAATTACAATAGATTATGTAGCTTCTCAAATTGTGCATTTCATCAACAGAATTATTATGTAATTTGCTATTTTGGATTATTATTATTATAATTATTATTGTTGTTATTTATTTGGATTCAACTGTCATCGATACGGTGCCTGTTAAAAAAAAAAAAATATGTTCGCCAATGTAAATTCTGTTTACAGGACTCATCAGTTACATGCATGGTTTTTATATCCATGACGGACTCCATATTATCAGAACGAAGTTGCTTGTGAGTTTTTGTTGCGACTAAAAAAAATGAAGTATTATCATGAAATACTGACCAAGTAGCTTTACTACTTACAAAACTATTTAGAAATCTATATGATTCTAAATTACAATTTACTAGGTAGATTCGTATTAATCGTATTTGTCATCTAGTATGGCAGAAACTATTTGTATGTGAATGATTTATACTAAATATATATTTGACTTGAATATTAATATAAACACAAAACTCTCAGATTTATTTAATATCTAGATAAGCAAAAATTAAATGTTCCAAATTAAAATTTAAATAGTTGATGAAAAATAATTAAAACAAGTGATATACCTAAATATTGAGATTTTAATT